>BMAO01004302.1:0-28916 GCA_019973975.1 Trichonephila clavata | reverse complement strand
ATTGAGTATTAGGATTAATCGACGTATTAGGGAATCCCCTCCTAGGTTTCTTCTTATAATTAAACTTGTGATTGTTTAAAGTGTTTGTCAGTCCTGAATAAATATATTTGTTGTAATGACATTTGCATTGGTGATATGTTTCCTCCCACACTTAGGAGAAAATGGTAGCGCCAGACAGGAAATTAGTAGGATCAAATAGGACAACCACAAAAGGATATTAATAGGAGAACACAACATATATCAACAAAATTAAGTTTATTAAGTTCTTATTTTATTTGCACCAGATGCATGTACACTCACTTCAAAAGGTTCATGCAAGGAAGGAGAAATGCTAATTTCAGGTAATCAGAATTAAGAGGATGCAAATTCACTGCAGGTAGATGGAGTATGCAAGCCAATGTTGAAGTAACAATAATCGTGATTTCATGTCAAGATATATACAAAAGGAACAGTCTTATAGAAGTAGCCAGCTTTATGAGTTACAAAGTTGATTGTAAGTGCTGATAGAAGTGGTTTAAAACTTTCACGTAAAATTTGTTTTCAAGACAAACGTGTTTCATAAGTTCCAGAAACAGATGGAAGGGTCTGAGATTTGGCGTGCTTTATGGGCGCGTTGGAGAGCCAGCTGATCGATCACCAGATATTGCTCTTTTCTTCTGGCGTTTACAAAAATAATTCGCCAATTTCACGTTCCCATGGAGAACAATTCCAGGATACCTGGACAGTTGTCCGAGAGGGCCATGTAGTCCAGTCAGCCCAGGGGTTCAGCCCCATGGAGAGATCGATGTAATTGCTTCAACAACTTATCATGTGGCCAGAGCGGGATCGCAGAACCAGCCTTCCACGTGTGTGGAGCATCTCTATGGTTATCCCCACCTGGCGATCCAGGCATTCCAAATTCCCAGGCTATATCTGCAGCCTACTGTGCACTCCGAGGGTCACATGAATGGACTCAGCCCATGCTTAGTACCCTCGGTTTATGTTCCTCTATCAAGTCCAATCAGGAGGGGCATGGATTAAAGTGGTTACCCGGAATGTAACCAGTGGACTGTAATCTGACTGGGGCAATATCATGTTTACTGGTCTGGTGAAGGGTGCTGGGCCAGATAATGAGCGTGCTCAGGGATGGCAATGAAATAAGAGACTTGCACAATCAGCCTGGAAAGACATCCTGGGCAATCACGCATTCCAGGATGTGGGCTGTGCTTGTGGTGTGGGCGGGATTTCATTAGGATGCCTCTTCGACCTGCACATCTTTCAAGCGGGGTTCAGCAGGCGGCTGTCCAGGGTAATCCCGGGATAAGGAGATCCCCTGGGACCCATTGGCCAGGATTATTGCATGCAGCAGTTGACCCTACTTTTGTTTAAATGGGCGATGCCCGTCCTCTCAATAGAGCCTGACATCATCGATGACTACCTGGAGAGTGAAGGGATTGCGTGCTAGCATGGAAAATATTCTCTTGATCTTAATCCATTGAGAAGTCTTTGGATGTCTCAGCCTCTGTATCTTTTACGTTTCCCACCCTCAATCACTCTTATGGGCTGTTGCTCTACAGAAGGATGTGGAGTTAGCAGGTTCTGCTTGGAGTTGGTTTGCAGGCCACCTAAATTCAGAGAACATGTTTGAAGGTTATAAACTTTAGCTTGAATGGAGGGTATCCACCATACCCTTTAATGTCCTTTTTCATTTTATCAATGTGTTTATTTTCACTTCTATACATAATTCTGTTAGTCTCCAGTATGACATTATCTGATAACACAGAGATTTGTGTTAGACTCTTTCTTGTATATGTTATTGATTTTGTTTTATGTGCTCAAATATATAATAACTACTTCTTCCTTAGGTGCTGTCAATCTAGAAACAGTATTTGTTGGGTTTTTGCATTTTAAGATCTTTGTGCCTAGCTTTTGAGTGAGGTGTATATATGCGTCTTTGGGCTAATAAAATCAGTAGAACAAAAAGCTGTTACAGTGAAGAAATTTAATTTATTTTCAAATTTTTGAAAAGACAAAACATTTTATTGAGACACGGAAAATAATCTGAGTTTTTCCTTTGTATTGTTCCTTTGGCCTCAGGTTATCAACAAACTGGTATTTCATCGGAGCTTCATTTTTATTCGTTTCACCATGAAAAATGTGCGTCTAAATAAAGATGTGCATACTATGCATTAGCATGTTCCTCATTGGATGATCTGGGAACAAGACTGCAATCATTCCTTTCATTTTCACCAGTCGGAATCTGCATCAGTGATATTTTTGAGGCTTTGAACGCGTTCAAAAGTCTGCCTGCTATATAACTGGACTGTACATACATTATCATCATTACTGCAATGAATTCTTCAATAATACAATGGGACAGTCAATCAGCGGTTCCTTTCCGTATTTAGTTCATCCAAGAAGAAAATTCTTTTCTGCAAGTGGTAAACGGTGTCCTTTCGTGGTCAGAGAAACAAATGAAATGAAATTACATGGAGAATTTTCAGGACAGGTATGCTGTGTGGCCTAGTGTTAACTGATATTTTATCCCAGCGTTTTCAGCACCAAACGGCGTATTCACTGTATAGATATGTTAAAAGTGATGAATTTGTTATTTGCAGTTGCGTAATGTAAGAATGATAGAGGGTCCCCCTGCAAAGTCACGTTTTGGGCCTCAAGGTGGATCTTACAGGATTGTAAATCATAATATAGGTTTTGGGCCCCATAGAATCCTGCCCACTGCACGGATCAGATCCATTACACTGGCATTACACTATCCACTTCACTTTATTACTATTCACTTTATTCACGTGCCATTGCACTCGTTGCGCTGGTCTGCACTAAAAGCAAAGCTGGTGGATCAGGATCGGAGGGTTTCGGATCGAGATTGGCAGCACTCACAGCACTAAAACGCGTGTAGTGGGTGGTGGGTCTTATATCAGCTCGTGGCAAAAACTTATCTAAATAAACCCGTCTATCAGAATGGACAAGGAGACGACCACTAACTGACCTCAGGTCGGTACTGAATCTATTATCTTCAATTGTCAATCTAACAATTTACTCCAATAATTTATATCTATTAAACGCGCGCTAAGTTCGTGAAGTAATTCACCGACGTTATACTTACGTGACAGCTTGGCAACTCCTTCTCCCTTACAATTACAAAACTTATATATAGACTTTATATAGTCGAACTAATTAACATATAGCTATCTCGTGTTTTTCCTGAAAAGGCTGTGAAATAGTATAAATGCTAGCCCCAAAGTTTCCCAAGAGGATTAGTACGGAAATCTCGCGAATAGCCCCGCCACATCCTTTAACACGAAAAAATATTTCAGTCCCTTTATTTTCGTGTCAAGCGTTTTCACAGTATATATTAATAAAGTAAATAAATAATCCACTAAGAGACCTTCCTCATAATCTAAAATATTTTCAGTACTTTAAAAAAAAGTCTATTAAATCTTGTAATGACCATGAGATTAATTATATATATTTAAAAGTAATGTTATTGTGTTAATGATATATATATTCCAAATTCCAAAACCTATGTAATATATATGGATAGCTAGCTTTCGTAGAATATTTATAAGCCGTAAAAAGCTTTCTTTACAATGAAGAAGACATAAAGAGGCAGTTATTTTGTCGCTATCTCACTTTAAGATAACAAGATTATAACAAATTTTGAAGTGATGGTGGGAAAATTCTCAATGCGTATGCTAATCACGAAGGAAAAACATTGAATCTAGCCTGGACTTGCATCTTTTATTTTTTTCTAAATTTCATATTTAAGTATGAAGCCAAAAATAAAAGTGCACACAGAAAATAAATGGACCAATATTTTATTAATTTTAATCCTTGTAAGAAAAAGTATTCATAATGGTTTTTTAAAAAAAACTTATTTGAAAATCAAAAAAGGGGAAAAAAACCTCTTAATAATTTCTTCCATGAACTGATTCTTTCCTATTATATATAAATACAGGGTGTCCAGCCTTAATCCAGCTTCCACTCAATAGCTAATTCCCGAACGTCGGTTAAGATATGCACTTCCAATTTGAAAAATGTTTTAAAACAGGTAAAGAATGCTTTTACGTACTTTTCAAACCAAAAAACCCATTTACAAAAAAATTACAAAAATTAATTTTTATACGGTCCCCAGGTCCTTTTATATTTAGGAAAAGATGCAGCACACAAAAACAAAGTAAACACAAAAAGTTTTATTTTATTACGATAAAAACTGGCCGAGTTATGGAACTTTGAAAATCATACATTATATCCATTTTCTGGGCAATTTTCAAGAAGCTAGTAAGGGGCCGTCTCCACAGTGAAATTAGTTGGAACTCTACCAGGAAACTTTCGCTCTTGCACGTCACTCTCATGTAAATCGTTTATAAGTTTAAAAGCATACGTTAAAAATACAATAGAGTACTTAAGAAATAAAATTATTTCTGTGTACGTGTAAAACATAGAAAAAATAAAATATTTTGGACGAAGAAAACATTTCAAAAGCAATTCCAAAAAAATAGACTTATAGGCTGCGGCTTCAGTCTGATTTGCTGCGTTTTTGCTGATCATGATGAACGTTAAAAATATGTTGTGTAGTCGCTTGCAATTGCATACAGTCGTATTCTAATATTACGAATTCTAGTAGGGGAGAACGAGATGTATACTAATGAAGAATACTGCGAAATGGTACTATTTTATGGGCAGTGTAATCGAAATAAGAGAAAGGCGGCAAGATGTTATGCCATTAAATTTCCCACTCGAAGACATCCATCTCATTATATGTTACAATTGCCCGTGCTGTTCAACGCTTGCACAAAACTGGAAGTTGTCACATAGACGTATTCCTCTGTCTCGTGCCTTCACCATGATTTAAGTTAGTTTGGTCATTCTGATATAATAAAGCCCCTGATTCATGATTGGCGCATCATTTCAAATTATGCTATAATTTGAACAGCAAAACATGTATTATTTCGCTTCTATTTGTTAAAACAAGCCGTTTTAATCTTTTCGGTACAAGTTGTATTTCTTTAATATAATTTTTATTTTTTGCCATACAGCAATACAAATTATCAATCTATGATGTTTACTACATTGTTTTAATATTACTATGATGTTTTTTCTCTTGCTCTTTCTGTAGATAGTGAATTACTGTTCTCTAAACTCAATTTATATACGACCCCTTTTTTGAGCGACTCGGATGCTTCAAATTTATGTAGGCATACCTCGGCCAGTTTTTATCGGTAAAAAAGGAAACTTTTTGTGTTAATTTTGTTTTGTGTACTGCATCTTTTCCTAAATACAAATGATAGGACCTGAAAACCGTATAAAAATTTAATTTTTGTAATTTTTTTGTAAATGGGTTTTTTTGGTTCGAAAAGCACGTAAAAACATTCTTTACCTTTTTAAAAACATTTTTCAAATTGGAAGTGCATATCTAAGCCGAACGGTTCGGGAATTAGTTATTGGGTCACATTAAGGCTGGACACCCTGCATATATATAAAGTATAAAATCACATAAAGAAAATGAGCTTAAAATAAAATCGACAAAGCTGTTCGGGAAAAAATGAGTATATATTTTTTTGTAATGAGGCTACGAATTGGTATTTACCATTTCAGACCAGGTACGTTGTTGGAATCAGTTTTAATGTGCCAACATGTAGGTGGAATACCTATTGCCACAATGTAATTTTGAGTCCCAGTTTTCACCCCAGAGGAAAGCACCTGAGCTCTGGCGATGCGAAATGGTACTAGGGATTTAATTTTGCTTATAGTACTCAAGACAAACAGGCACTGTTGGGATCTTTAACATGCCTCATAATTATACGGCAGGGATACTGTTGATTTTCTGCTTCAGGAAAATCCCCCGACTTGGCCAGGTTCATACCCACAAGCTTAGGCGTACAGGGCCAGCGGCAAACCAACTACGCCAACCAGCCGGCATGAAACTATACTAAACTCGGTAAATTTCTTATGTTTTAATATCGATTTTTTAACATTTGATTTAGTTTATTTAAAATTAAGTACATATGCAAATGCATCTTTTTAATTGAAGTAAATATCCACTTTCAAACTATGACTCATTCGTTTTCTCCTCTCTTTCTTTTTTTTTTTTGTCATTTCAAAGTTGAAACGGACATTACGTTGCCAAAAAAAGTCGCCTACATTAATAGATGGTTTAATCATATTTGGCTCACAGATGCGTATTCGACGTGACATTGTTTAGATAAGATTTGTATGGCTTAAGTGGTTATATATAATATATATTGTTGTCCACAAGATTGGAAACGGGTTTTAACACTGAACTGACAACGGAAGACATGAACCATCTCGTTAACACTGTACCCCTATATTCCAAAGGTTTTGAATTAGGTTAAAATTCTGTCTTCTTGGTGACCGACTCATGTGGAAAAGTGACTCCTCACTGGATTGAACCAATTATGAGTAATTCATGCTTGTTTCATCTTAACATTGTCGTCCTGGAAATATGCCAGTTCTATCGAGGAAGAAATAATCCATTGATAGCATGGCCTGGTCGTTAAACACTTTACCAGAGACTTCTTTTAATTGTTGCATAATGTGTTGCTGATCTCAGACTAAAACAACCGTAGATTATAATACTGTCTCCCATTTGCCTAACAGTGGGTACTAGGGGCCCATCTCTTTGTGACTATTTTTTCTTATTCTGATGCTCTTATATTTCTGAAATATACTGAATCGTGATTCATAAGACTATGTGACGTTTTTCCAACGCTCAACAGTCCAATCTTTATGCAGCTTTGCAAATTGGAGCCATTTTTTTCGCTTGAGTGGTTTTCTTGGGCTATATAACTGTGAAGTCCCGTGCTGTTTAAGTTCGCGTCAGATTATGCTTTTTGAAGCGGACCTATTATTCATTGCTAAACATTGTCGTGCGTTCAACACTTGATTTCTCCTCCCCCACTAGGTGCACATGAGATCTTCGATACTGAGAATTTAAGACTTTATTTCTACCACATTAATTTCGAGATATTCACGTTTCAGCACTATTTTTACAGAATTTAATATTCTGCCTAACACTGCTTAACCCCTTCCAAGATTTCTTTAGTCTTTTTTTTTTGCCGGATGAAGAGAAATAATTTGACTCCTTATAAACGTTGAAACATCTGGACCGAGACCGTGTGGAACAACTTCACGCGAACTTGTTATATGAATGATTGATTGAAATTATCAATAGATTATCCGATAAAAAATAGGCGTAGCAAGTGTGAAACACCGTATTCATTAAAATTTCCAAGAATTTCCTTTGTTCAAAACTAATGTATTTCTCTTTTCTATATATATACAGCCGCAATAGCCTACCGTGAAGAACTCGTGGGTGGCGTATAGTGGGTTCGAATCCTGGAGCCACTGAAGACCCGCCATGTAGAGGGGCTGATGCACGTGAAGTCTGTCGAGGCTCAAACTCCTCCTTTTGGTGAAGTATGGTGGTTAGGAGAGTTGATTGAGTGAATATTAACGCGTCGCACTGTTCAGCTACACGAGCACTTTTGGCGACGGACCTCGTACTTTTGAAATAAGGTCAAGTGACGAGGACGACACCTGAGCCAGCATCCTTTCTCCTTTCTTCCACACCAACAGGATGATGATGAATGCCCAGAGGAACCAAGCTCACCCGAAGAGGGTTTAGAGCTACAACCGATCCCTCGGGAAACAACCACCCTCACATCCAGATTTTATTACAAAAAAAAAAAAAAATCAAAGTTTACATTTTAAACAATTTCAACTTTTTTACAAATACAAAAGAAATAATAATAAAAATATACAAAACAAATGCACCATAAAGACAAAAAAAAAAAAAAGACAGAAAACAGGAAGCATAAATAATTACATTAAAAAAATAGTTTCTTTGGAATCAAATTTCCAGTTGATGACACACCACTTCCTGTTGATATTTTCCCGCCATTTGGTTCCTCAGTTTTCAGAAAAAGGAAATGATTCATCAAAAGGAGGATTACTTTTTTTTCCAGATCTCCTCCCCCATTTTTTTTTTTAAAGAAACATAAAAGAAGATAGCAGCAGTTAAAAATAAATAAATAAAGAGAGAAAAGGGGGGGGGAGATAGATTATTGGATTTTATTGGAGATATCATTTTTTGTTACAAAAATTAATAAAATAAAATAAATAAAAAAACAGGAAATTAACCTGAAAGTATACTAATATTGTAAACTAAGAGTTAAACCAGGAAGCTGCAAAAAATTGTGAAATATAAATAGGGTTTAGAGATAAAAAGAGAAAAAAAAAGAGGGTGAGAAAAGAAGAAAAAAAAAAGACAGGAAACGTTTGTGGAAGAGGAGGGGGAAAAAACCGCTTGTGTGTGACCACAAAAGAGTACCGACCAAACCCCCTAAGGAATCTGATCTCGGACTGTAGAGGCAATTTTAATACATGATTTTTTAGAGTGAATGGAGGGATTTTTGACGATAGATTGGAACCAGGCTTTTTTAGCATTTTGAGATGGAGAGACCAAATGGAAATCTTTAGTCAGAGGACAGGCGAAAACATAATGGTCAGCGTCCCCCACAGAACCACAAAGACAATTGGGAGTAGCTTTTAATTTGAAACGATGCAAATAAGAAACAAATGGGCCATGGTTTGTTAAAAATTGGGTAACGTAACTGGAATGGGGATTAATATCTAAACTGGGTTTGGGAAAGAAGGATTTGACTCTTAAGCCAGTATCAGAGTTTGACCACCAACTCTCCCAGTCCTCAATTAATTTGTTTTGAAGGATTTTGATGACATAAGAGCGAGGGGCGGGGACACTCACCTCAACACCATTAGTAGTAGCGACTTTAGCAAAATGATCTGCAATATCATTAAAAAAATTATTATTATGAGCCTTAACCCAGAAAATATTATAAAAGTTGCGGTACAAAGAGAGTTTATTCTTAATTAAATTACGATAGGCAGATTTATTGTTAGGACTTTTAAGGAAAAGAATGGAAGATAAACTATCAGTGTAAATATTAATTTTAACATTTTTAGCAACCACCCATAGGACGGAAAAGCCAATTGCAAACAGTTCCGCCTGGAAAACAGTATTGTAGGGTTTTAATTTAAAAGAATGGGTCCCATGAAGAGGGACCCCCGATAAAAAATGCACACCACAAACCCGGTCTCAGTTCCAATTTTGGATCCGTCGGTGTACACCTCCCACTCATTAGGCCCCTGTATTTGATTAAAAAGAATAATTCTATTATGAGCTTTCACAGAGTGGAGAGAAATAAAATTTTCAATGGAATGACAATCAATAATATTATTAAATCCAGGGTTTCGAAGTTTCCAGATTTGGTATTTAAGAAAAGCTTTATTAACAGAAAGGTGAATTGGGGGAGCACCAGAAATGATTTGTAAGGCGTTGGTGGGTGAGGTCCTAAAACCCCTCGTGATTTTTAAAAGGTAAATTCTTTGAATAGCGTTAAGTTTTTGGATATGACGAGAAGTGAGCGAGCCACCCCAAATCCCCGCACCATAATTAATGATGGGTTCAATCACAGTAAAATACCACAATTTAAAATTTTTAAAGTTAGAATTCGAAAACAAAATTCTATTAAACTGAAGAGACAATTTATAAATTCTCTCTTTTCGACAGATTTAATGTACATCGCTCCCCTACACGGCGGGTCTTTAGTCGTATTGGGATCGAATTCATGACACGCCAGCCATGATCCGATACCTTGACTTCTAGGTTACCACGGCCCCTGATGGTTAGGAGAGAGGTACCAGATAAGATAGCCTTGTCACTTGACCCACGTTCGAGACCCATCGCCAACACCCCTCGCGTTTCTATAGGGTGTGACGTTAATAAGCACAGTCACTCTCTCGCTATATTATAATAATTTTCTATATATCTTAATTAAAGAACAAAAAGCACGGAACAGCTAGAAAATATAGAATTGAGTTATATAGTTACAACAATATGTCATCCAACTCTTAAGGCTAATTCACACTCAGACAGTAAGCAGAGAATGGTGAAGATACAACCAAACACAAAAGATTCTAATATCCTTAGTAAAGGCTTTTGATTGGTTACATCTTAACCTATCGCTACTTGCTGCCTTGGTGTGAACGAGCCTTTTTGCTTAGAAATAAGATTGCTGAGCAGAAAAAAAAAAACTTTAAGGCTCCAACTTCAGACTGGGCAGGAAAAAATTAAAAGAGGAAATATAGTTAAGAATAATGTAAAAAAATTTAAAATAGTAAAAACAATTTGTAAAAATTTATTATAATATGCTGTTATAGTGAATAATTAATATCTTCATAAGGTTTATTTTTTTCCAAGGAGTGCTAACTGGGACAAAATGGATAATCTAGCATCTTCTAATTTTTATCCAAGGTTTCATCAGTTTTCGACCTAGTTCAGTCCAAACCACAAATGGTTTTAATCTAGAGTTTTATTTTTTTTATTATTTTTTTTCCATTTAATGTGTGTGTGTGTGTTATAAAAATTGTTTATAAGACACAGATATTCAATCTATCTATATATGTAGCTCACCGAAAAAGGTTCATAACTTTTTATAAATGACAAACATTTAGTGAAATAAAATTAAATGACTTAATAACATTTTAATAACGATAATGGAATCATAAGAAAAAAATAATTTAATACTTTTAAATAATTAATTTAATTTAGTGCATTTTAAGCCAAAGAAGAAATATAAATCCACATATTTGTTGCATAAAATAAATGTAATAAAATCTGTAATTTCATCCAAACTTCAGTTGGTAAGTGCTCATTGTTCACTAACACTTCATAAATACGGCTTAGAATCGAATAATATAATAGAATTTAGATTCAGTTATTTCTTCTATCTTGTGTGAATCATTTCTTGTACTTTATTTTGGCGATCGAAAGTCTAGAAGAAAGTGCATTGAACTATTCTGCCATTTATAGTTATTAAATAAATAATTAAAAAAGCAATTTTATATATATTTTGAATAATTACATTTGTTCATAATTACATAATTTATGAGTAACTATGTAATTATATTCTTATCTGGGTAAAAGCTTACAATTTCTAAACTTACATATCAAATTTCTGTTGTAATATTTTAATAAACAAATATAAATTACCTAATGAAACCTATCTTAATTTAGATATTTTTAGTATTTTCAATATATATTGATAACTTGATAATGTTTTAAATATACACACATACACGTATGCAATGTGTATATGATATATTTATATTATTATATGTCTATATACAATATACATGTTTTATATCTATATATGTTGCATCCATATATTTTGTTGCAAAATATCTGGATATAACGCTATAATTTTACATATTATAAATTAAAAGGCAACTTTTTGATACAAGGAATGCTTATAATTTCAACATAATTGAAGCTCTATTCTTAAGCGATTGTATTTCTTTCTCCGTCTCTATTTATAAATAACATTTAACTATATATATGTGCAGTATAATAATTATTTACTTAAAAAGGGATATAATAAAAGTTATAAAATAGATACTACTTCGTTTACATCTTAATATTTATCATTTACTTTACTTAATCATAGTTGTGTCACTACCGCTTTAATCCGACAGAAAACGCGCAATCGATATTAATGTTAATGGTCACGCGGGGTGGCGCAGTCCCTCCAATCCTTTTTTTTAAATAATTATTTTTATTGTATACGATAAAAATAGTTACTCCAGTGAATAATTTAACTAAGAGAAAGTATATTTATCTACTTTTAATGACTTTTCAATTTTTCTTTGATAATTTGAGAAAAAAAAACATTCAAACTGAACCAAAAGGTTTCAAATGTGCATGACTTTAATAAAGGGCACAAATCACGAACACTTTTCGCTAACATTACAGGAATGTTTTCAGGCAAAACTGTCATTTTGCTCACTTTATTGTAGTTTTACGGTTCCTTTGATGATCGACAAATAGCATGCTGGATTTTTTCTTACTTGTGTCTTTTTGACAGGGTGCAGTGTGTCCTGTGGTACAAATGAGGCTTCATATCTTTCTTGATGGAGTTAAAAAAAAAGCATTTGAAAATTTTCCCTTTCAACTCAAACGCTTAATGTTCATCGTTTTTTTTTTTTTTCAAATTTACTTTCGCTATCATGATTAATATCCATTATTTCAGCAGGTTCTCTTCCCTTGTTTGATCAATTTTAACTTCCTCCAATAGAGATCGTATATGCCCATTTTTTTCTTATATATATATTCTGTTAACTTCTATAAACCACAATGAGTCATACATCACAGTCATCAAAACCACTAAGTCATTCACAGGGGGAAAATGTAGCCGGCTCATAGAAAATACTTTGGAAAAAAAAGCGGTCGAGCTGGAAACTCAATCACTCCAAGTGCCTTATAATTGTAAAAAAAAATCCTTTTCGCCGCTTCGAAAAAGAGGCAGATGTGTGGCAAATACATCTTAGTTTCAATGAAGACTATAATATAGAAGAATACTGTCAAGGTCTCATTGGTAAAAAATAGTTTTCCAAGAATTAACGATTGCCTGGGCTTGTGAGGTGACCTTTTGCCCCGCGCGATCATTCCCAGGTTAATTATTTTGATATTTACCCAAATTTGTGTCACAATTCGTTAATTTTTACAACATTGTTTCAAAATTTTTATTTTCTATATTTTTATATTTTTTAAATACAGTATGTTGTGGATTTCCTTTAACAATACCTTTGTTAACAATTACTTCCAGAAAGAAAGTTCTACGATATTCCCGTTGGATTTTTTTGATTGTGAACTAAGATGATTACTTTTTTTCCTCTTTGCTTATGGTGATTTTTAGATATTCTACATATTAACTTTAGCATGTCTAAACTTGTTACAACTTTTCAAATAAAATTTTGTGTGTTTAACAGTTGATTTACAGTAATTTAGAGTTTCGTAAAGTGATCTTAAGAAGATCAACCGTTTTCCTAATTTTTTTTTTATTCACACTTTTTTTAGTAATAAAGAAAATTATTATTTACTTATTTTACTTTTTTGCCTTCGAAAAATTTTAGACTACAAGTTACTCGAGTACACAGGTTAGACTTAAATTGAAATTTTAGAACGCTTTTGTGTTTGGGTTGCAATTAATAACTATTTTCTAGACTTGTAACAAATTTAAGCTCCCAGAAATTAAACTAACAGTAAATCGATGAGTTTCATGAAATCAATGACCTTAAATCGTGTTAGAGTAAATCAGTAGTTTAAAAGAAGTTCTCCTTTATCTTGGATCGTGCTATTTCAAAACTATGTAAAAAAAAAAAAAAAACGAAGACTGAGCATAAAAAAGTGAATGTAATTGTTCCCCAAAACTGAAATACCACTTCTAACTTCTGCTTTTGTTCATGTTTTTCAACATTGTAGCTACACAATAGGAAATAAGGAGTGAAGCAGAAATTGTATTGTCAAAACACTCTTTTCGCCCAATAGATTATGCTATTTTACAGGAGTCATTACGAATGTAGAAGCTAGCCTGTAGGATATCTTGGATTTAAATTTCAATAATTCAACGAGACTAAAAAATTAGAGATGAGACCGAGAAAACAACTTATTTACATTTTAAGTATAATTTCTTCTTTAAATCTTTGTCTGACAAAAGCGTAATAAAAGTATGTCAATATGACTAAAATATCCAAATAATTTTTAGAATCGTAACTAGAACAAAAACACTCAAGCTTTAAAATAGAGAAAAATATCTTTCATTTGTATAAATCGAATATTGTTTTCTTGTTTGATATGTAGTATTGCAAGAACAAAAAAATATTTCTTTGAACAATGAAGAAGTTTTAACTTTGAAAATTATTATTCATTTGCTGTAGATAAAAATCAATGTGCAGTTTATGGTATTATCCCTTTAACTGTACTTTGTAACAACTATTTTTTATTCTTTTAATAATTAGGATTCATTGACATTCAACTCATATTTTTTCAAACATTTTGTTTTCGATTTTAAACAAACTAAAGTTTTGCTGTGCTTTTTCTATGCATTATACAAAATAGTCCTTAAGTATAACAATAATTAAAATCTGATCTGTATTTATTATAGCTTTAGCAGAAAAAAGAATAAACCAGCTCTTTGATACCAATTGAAAAGGAAAGGATCAAATTAAAAGTTATGAAATTACAAAATGTTCAATATTAAATATCTGTAAAAGTTAATAAAACCAATTCATTGTCTTGATTTAAAAAAATAGGTATAAGTTATGTTTATTTTTGAGTGTTTTATTTATCAAAACATACCTATTATTTTTTGTTGAACCCAGTTTTAATAAAAAAGGCTTCTTTATTCCATTATTTTACTGTAATTTATCAAGCAGACTAAATCAATTTACTCAACTGCATTAGATCCGTAATCACTGTTCTAAACAATCGGACTACCTTGAAATGATTTCAAATACAGTTTAAAAAGTTAAGAAATGAATATTTTTCTTTTATTACCGCTTCAATGTGCGAAAAATTTTTCATAAGAAAGGTAGCTTCTAGAAACATGGTCAAATGTTTGAGGAACCTATGCTTTGATACTATAGTAAATGAAAGTAAATTCGTTGCACCTGTGCCATTCAATGCCACTCCGATTCTTTTACCTACGCTTGATCATGACCTAATACCCTTCGCAGAGTAAGTTTCTTCCCATCCTTAGCTGTCAAGGGCAAGGTTTTCTCAACTCCTTTTAGACTTTTCCCAGCCAAAAGTGCGCGTCCTTGTTTCTCATCTGGAAGTATGCCTAACGCGGCCGTTTTTTCCCTGTCTCAAAATGCGACATCCATGAATTTTTAAGCAGTAGTATCTTCCTAAGTATATTTCTTCCTGGGTTTTATTGATGGGAAAAACAATAAACACTTGAGAAGATCACTGCTATATGGAGCAAAAAAAGTCATTAATCGGAACTAACCTTTGCAAAAAATTTGTTCTTTGGTACGGAAGTTGGAAGAAAATAATAAAGAAAAATTAATTTCGAAATTTTTAGTAATGTCCCAAAAAGATTGAGATTTCGAAAAAATGGAAAAACGATTAAGTTTTGAATGATGATGCCGTATCCATGACGGGACCAAATCAGACAGTTCCCTGGGCCCAAATGACTGTTTTGGTAATATGTGCAATATTGTCCACATAGAGGTTTGCTGTCGAGAAAAGTGCCCCTATTTCTTGTGGAGCAGCAGGAATAGCTGGACAGTCAAAAATATGAGGTGTTAGCTCTGTATCTAAACAGTTCTCACAATTCCTATAAGTTCTTCTACCATCCCTGTCACACTGCATTCCTCTACCTGTTCTTAGCCTAGCAATAGTCTTTGTTCTAAGGCGGTCTCCACTAAAATTACAGATTAGATGATTTACAGGAATTGACTTCTCTCTCTCAATTTGAAATTTGTGACAGCATTTGAGTCTAATAAAGTAACGTTGAAAAAGTTGTCATTATTAAGATTTCTAGCTTTTTTCGCCAGTTTATCCGCATTACTTAGTTTTGGTTGGACGATTTTAGATTCAAAATACTCATTTTTCTACAATATAAATTAAGTACATTAAATCTTTACAATATTTATGATTACTGATTAGCGAGTACTGACTCGTGAATAGTACAAAGAACACTTAAACATGTCACAGAACCATCGAATGGCTGCGGTAGCCTAGTGGTGAAGATAACGGATTCGTGGCTGGCGAGTCATGAATCTGAGCTTAGTACCACTGAAGACCCGCTGTGTAGGGAAACGATGCACGTTAAACCTGTCGAGAGTTCAAACATCCTCCCGTTTGTGTGGTGTGGTAGTTAGGAGAAAGAGTGCCTGCTCGTCTGTCGTCCTCGTCACTTGCCATGGTTTAAAATTACGAAGTCCGTCACCAAAAGCTCTCGTGTATAGATGAACAGTACGACTTAAATATTCACTCACTCACGCAGTTCTGTCGAATCACTCTGGTCCAAACTTTTCTCCGTCTTCTTCTGCGCTGTAGTTACGACGGTAAGTTTTTAAAACTTTAATACTAAAGATGTTAAATGTACCCAATGTATTTTCTTCTTGAAACTTTTTAGTATGTACCCTTTCATCGAAGAAAATGTTAAAGTCTAAGATGCTCTTAATTTTTTTTTATATGCATATCTAAATACCTGAATATTCTTTTACCCATTTTCCCGTAGAGCAACGCTTCTTAAATTTTCGATTATCACGGATTCTCTTTATGTATCAGCCTGACAGCGCGGATTACCAATAATTAATAAATATCATTGATCGAAATTCATGTTCTAGTAGAGTTTTTCCACTAGGTCAATTTATTGATCCAGTCTGGGATGGTACTCCTTTCAATTTTTTCAAGAGACCTTTCAAAGTCTGTAAAAGAGGGGAACCTTAACATTAAATGAGAGACCTTCGCGACCCCCCCCCCTATAAAAGCGCTGACTCTCGGGGGTCCACGGACTACACTTTAAGAATCGCTTCCTTAGAGCCTCTTTTCTGCATAGGTAGGTTTTGAAATTCTGAAAAAAAGTTTCCATCCATCCTAAAGAACACGTGGAAATGAATAATTTAGTTGGTCTCGTGTTTTCCAGAACAAATTTGAGTTGGTATATTTATTTTTAAAAAAAATTAAATTCATGGGATGAAATATATTTTAAAGTATTTTGATTTCATTAACATAATTAGCTAACGGATCTGCGATCGACTGACCTGGGTGAAAGAAGTATACCTGTAGTTCGGTCATCGTAGTGTTATTAAACATTGCTGTAGAATCTTTTAAAAAATTTTGAGTTTTTGTTAAAATTTGAATTTTTTATAATTGAGTTCACCCTTTCTAAAAAAAACGAGATATTTAAGCTTTGCGTTGAGAAGATGGGGCAGGTGATCTATAAATGAGAAGTATGATCAAATTAAGTATTCTAAAAACTATATTTTAAGTATAAACGATTCGTAGTTAAATGAGCATAAAAGTTTAAGTTTTGGGATTTCGGAGCAAATATTTAAATTTAATTATCATTAAAAAAGTTTTAAATATGCACAATACAGATGTTTTTCTCCTCTAGAGAGAAGTTTTGAGTTTCCATAAAGAAGTACGAAATGTTTCTGAAATCCTTGGTAGAGTTTGCTTATTGATAAACTCATTCATTTTTAAGCCAAGTACACTAAGACATTTGTATTTACGATTATAATAACAGTCGAATGTGTTAAAAGAACTACTGGGTGATCCAGATAAATTATTTCCAATATATAGATAAAAGCAGAGGAAATTTCACAAAAAACGAAATTTTAATGTGCCTAATAAATAGTTTGACTAATAATAAAAGTTAAATTCTTATATTGCGCTACAAATATAAAAATATAGAGCCTGTTAGTCTAGCGGTTAAGGTTACGCGAATTTTGTAGTCGATGACACTCGAATCGATATGTAGATAGATCATGCAGAATTATTGATAGATTAATGAGAAAATCCTTTCGCATGGATTTAAATGTCAGCGTCCTCATTTAGAGTTATTTTAAACAGCGCTAAAGCAAAAATGTACGCGTTAGAATAATCTCTATTGCAGGAAGTTTTAGTAATAGTATCAAAGTTAGGCGTTCCTTTCAGTACGTCACATGTTTGTAAATGCGATAAATTTTCATAGTTTTCTGGTATCCTTTTGATTAAAGAAAATCCTTTTGATTGAAAATTGAACCTGCCTCTCGCTACACCAATAAGACACTAAAAGAAGAAAACTCACAAAATGTCTCATTTGTCTTGAAACACATTTTGTATTTTGTAACCTGACAACCGAATTTTCATTAATCTGATTTCCTTAAATCAGTCAAAAATTAACTTTTTTATGAGAAGTTATTCAAGTGTCCAAGTATTTCCTCAAATATTAAGTTGAGCATTTAAACTAATATAGTTTTAGCTGTGCAAATAATTCTACATCATTCTCAACATTAGATTATTATACACTTATTTTCAGGAAAGATGTAAGTTTTTCTACTCTTCAAGACATCTGATTTGTGAATATTGCCGTTCAGTAAGTTCAGATTGATTTTCAAATTAAAAAAAAAGTTTTCAACAAAAGATTAACTATTTGAAATTATATATAAATTTACTACGTTATTTAACGGAAAAGTTTAAAAAAATTATGCACGTACTTTATATCGAAATAAATTCTCACTTTCAAAACATTTTAATGTTACGAATATCAGAAAATTTTATCCAATGGGCATTTACTGCTGAGAATGAATTGAAATAAAAATATTGCAAATATTGTGTACTGAGCAGAGTATATACACGACAAATAATGGAAAAATAAAGACCACGGAAATATAGTGGTGTCTAAGAACCTAAATTAAAAATGCAATTTACATTCAGTTATAAAAAAAAGATAAATAAGAGCTAATTTGCATTTTTTTTTTTATGATAAATGAATAAAATCCTTAAAGATGCAAATGAAACTTTCACAAATGCTTAATTCACATGCTTAAATATCTAGTCTGTTATAAATTTAAAAGATCAACTGATTTCCTAATTATGTCAAATTGAGATCCGCTTAGAAAACACGGCGTCATATAAAAAATTATATATATATATATATACTTCAAAAGCTTATCTTGTAATTAAGTCGACTTAAATAAGTTTGTAAAGAACTATACGTTTGAAAGTGAAGACGAACAAAGAAGCAGGATTTCAATTAAAGATTAAACCAGATTAATCCAAGATAAATGATCATTGTAAATTCATGAAAAGCAGAAGACAATTAAGTTGCTCAGGATACAGGAAGAAAGAGATTATTTATTTTCTATTTCTTGTTACTGTTTATGATGATCTTCAGTTACGTAATGTTAATTTGCTTTTGCCAACGTCAGCTGCACCCCATCAAGCCCTAAAAGAATGAAAGAGAGAAAAAAATCCACCCTTTCTAAACCTTGAAAAAGTGAGGCTTTACTGTGATTATAAGGGTTACCACTAGTCTCTCTGAATTTCATCGCCAATCTTCAGAACTATTTTTAAAATAGTGCCATTTACACATCACAAGAATGGGGGATTCCGTTACAATTTGAAATTTGTGTGCGGCTCCTTTTTACTTTCACCGGCTCGCCATGTGGCGACGAAGTGTCTAGCGATATGCTATTACGCCGCAGCTCGGAGGAGAGGCTTTCCGGATCAGTTTTTCTTTATTGTTGTTTCTCGCTTCCTTCTAACTTTTACCGAACAGAAAGCTAATCAGTCGGCGGTTCTGTTACGTTCTTTGTCCAATATATGTGTTTCTTGCATTTCCATTCTTTAATTATGCCGTGACGCTTTCCGTCCGCGTCTATTAGTAACACCCTTAGGGTATAAGTATTTATTTACGTGAAGGACATGTTTGGCGCTCAATTTGACAAAAGATAAGCGATAAATTCGAATTCCAATATTGTTTTTGGCGACTAAAATATTACCTCCTATTCATTGGTCTCCTATTGCTTTCATACCCGAGATCACCGGGGCTTGATGAAGTATACCACTGGTCAATAATTTTTAAAGAAAAAAAATAATAATTTTATTATTGAAATAATTTATCGTTGAAATGGAATTCGAAGATATTTTAATTCAAGTTGGTGGTTACGGAAAATTTCAAAGAAATCTGACTATATTTTTTCTGATACCGGTATCATGTGTTCTTCCATGTTTTTGGATGAACTTTATTTTCATGGTGTCTGTTCCCGATCATTGGTGTCATGTTCCAGAATTATCTAATCTAAGCATAGCTCAACAAAGGATGCTTATCAGCCCGCCGGGAAATCCATCTTGTTCTATGTACAATATGAATTATAGTCAAGTTCTTGATGCTGAAAGTTTTATGGAATCCAATAACACTGATGTAATTGTGCCTTGTATTCATGGATGGCAGTATGACAAACAAAATTATGATGCCACTGCATCTACAAAGGTATGTGATGTAATAATTTTAGTAAAGAGCTATAGCGATAAACTTTAAAGTAGTAATGCATAAAGTTTTGTTTTTCGGGTAATCTTGATTGTTAAAATATTTATATACATTTCACAAAAATTTTCTTATGCAAAATATATCGATATTTTGAGAAATGTAGCTCTGCATCATTTTTATAAAATATTAGTATACATAGTTTAAACTTGAAACATCTTTCGATTGCTGATTTAGAAATCATTTAGGCCTATTTACTATTAGATGAACGGATATTTAAATTAAATTTACATATTAATATTTTTCTTCATTTCTGCATAAATATAATTACTGTGGAAAGTTTGTAATAGTTTTAACTAGGACTTAAACAACTTATATTTTCTTAATAAAAATTTCTGTTTTGAAAGTATCAATGCTCAATTTGTTATATAAGACAAAATTTTTAAAAACTTAAGAGATAGAATATGTTCTCTGTTCAATCAGAGGCAATTGTGTGAAATCAGTACAATACTTGAAAATATGCATTAGGTTGGGAATGAATTTCAATTCCTACAATTAGTTTAGACTCTCCCCGTATATATTTATATATTTTGTTCAAATTTTCAATCATTAATAAAATACTTTTTTTTATTCATCCACCAAGTTCAAATACATTTTTTAAACTTTTAGTGGAGGGCACTTGATGTTAATATATTTTTTTCAAATATAAATTCATTTATTAAATATATTTAATTTTAGTTTTACATGGGAGAAAAAAATTTGTGTGTGCCACTTAATATTGTGATTCTGTCTTATGTATATACATATCTATATTAATTGTAATTATTTAATAAAAAGTAACTAAAATAAAAATTTTCTTTGTTGTAAGAATTGACTTAAATTTTTTGTTTATATTACTTGTGTGTGTTCTAGTGGCTGCCCGAATTATACGAAATACGGTTTAATATGGATCTACAGTATAATGATATATAAGCTTTTTACCTAGTGAAGAGCTTTTGTATAAAACTTTGTGGTTGTAATCAAATTTTACATCAAAGTAAAAATATGTTTTCTCCATCACAATATATTTATAAAGTGACTTTTTTTTCACTTCTAGTAAACATTTCATTTTTGCATTTTTTACATCCTTGATTTCTCCTTTCTTCAGTAAAATGCTGACTAGTGATTTTGTCTCAATGAATAATTAAACGCCATTTTTCGCCATGCATTTGCAAAAAAAAAGTTATTTCTTGATTCTTGGTGACTTGTATTATTCTTTTAAATTTATGGTATTGGCTAATCTTGAAAGAATTAAAACCTGTGGGCAGGGATGCAATTGTTTTAGATGTGATGGATGTTTAAAATAAGCTTTGCGCTCGTGTTTCCATGTGGAGATACACACAAAATGTTTATTTTTTAAATTGTACTGAAAAAACATGAAAAACAGCTTTTAAAAGATGATTGAAAACAGATTATCTGGAGATTAAAAAAGATAAAGAGAGACAATGTATCAGCCCAGTGATATAGACAAATTTAAGGGTAAAAATCTGAACTCAAAAAATTTAACAAAAAAAAACCCCTGCTGTCTTGGGGGTTTCTAAGAGTTTTCTGACGTAATGACATCCGAATTCATTGACATTTTATACGTATTTTATGTTGAAAATTAAGAAATTGAATTTTTTTTTTGTTTTACAAATGTAACTGTTTGATCTATGAATTTTTTAAAAATTTAATTGCTTCTTTGGAATATTTTAAGTTCTATCTGAAATATGGAGTATTCCATTCAACCTGGAATTTTTTCAATTACTTTAATCATTACTTCAGTCAAACATCTTTAATTACTTCAATCTGTAACTAATCTTGTTTTACAATAGAAGATAACTGTTAAAATTCTATAATTTATTAACAGCTATGTACAAACCCTTTTTTCTTGCAAAATTGTATTTTTCGGATGTATCAATGTAAGGATAAATCAGTTCAATTAAAATGTTGCGCTTTAGATTCTTATCATTATCAAAGAAACCAAATTAAATGTAACGAGTTTTATATAATTACTTCATAATTTCATAAGTAGCAAATGAACTTTTCTTAGTAAACGAAAATTTAATTTTCTCTAGTATTTAGTCGACTACTGAGGTTGAAAGTGCAATAGATTTTTTTTTCTTCTTTAGCTTTAAATGATTAATTTTGAAAACAGGAAGAAATAATTAGAAAACTTTGTTTATTCAACTCACATGTAACAAATTTAAACTAAAAATATTTGAAATTGAAATTCTTTGTTATTCAAACATGTTTTCTCGGAATTATTTTTTGAAAGATAAGTTTTAAAATATTTTCTATAACCTACCTTTTGGGAGGAGAATAATACATTTTCGCACCTTTTATTTGATTACGAGTTCAATGATATATATTTAATGAAAAAGCTCATTGTGTTAATAAAAGCGCAAATGCTTTATATTTGACGAATATTAATTTATTCAATCATTTCAAGTTAACAATTTGTTGAGAATATGTAAACAGTTAACCTTTCTTCCATAACAATTTATTTAGTAATTAAAATAACTTTAGGATTAATTGTCTCGTATTTTGTATATTTTAAAATAATCTACAAAGCATTTTTATTATTAATTCCAAGTAATTTATCATGTATATCGAGAATGGGTAACTTCTTTTGGCTCGCCGTCCACATTGTAGGAATGAAGGATACCGGAGGGCCGTACCTTTTTTAAAAGGATTGTATATTCGCGCGTTATAAAAAAGAATAAATATAAAATAGTGGTTGTTTTATTCAATTTATTTACTGAGCTAATTGCACATTATCTATAGCTGTGCATCCACCTTTTTTTTTACATTAGAATCAGTTTCATGAGACAAATGTACTATTATCATACTTTTCTCTTTTTTTTGAAGTGAAAAATTCTTTAGCAGCGTTGGGCACTTTTTGGTAGGGGAAAATCTTATGGGTTCGCGTCACCGACATGCTCTGACTGGCGCATGCGCAGTGGGCTGTTCGCTTTAGACACTTTTTTTGGATGGGTGAAATCTTGGGCGTTCGCGTCATCGAAATGCTTATAGCAGTATATCTGTAGCTATACAGCTGACGTATAGTGCTGTGTATATCTTATAAGTGAAATTGAATGGATTTAGTGAAAGTTCAATGTGTATATACTGTGCATTGCTCGTTGCAATTCCGAGAATGGGCAATACATGTTTATGTGTGTGGTTGCCGTTTATATTTCGCCTGGAAAATCTATGAGACAGATACAACAATTTTTATTCGAAAATTTGATGATTTATACAAAAGAAGGTTCTGAAATACTCGAAAAAAGATTTGGCGAAAAATATGACAATGTACTAATGATTTTAAGTGGAGACTTCAATATTAACTTTGCAGATGATAAAAATCTACGACTAATTGATTTTCTAAATGAAACTTAATTTAAATATGTCCAATGATCGAAAACTCAATACTACAAAATATAAAATGACGATCGATGCGGTTTTTACGCGATACATTGATAAATTTGAATCAAACTTTTTCCTTTCCTTAGTTACCATAAGCCTATTGTATCTTTTTTAGAACAAAATGAAATAATTGAAAGTACAAAAAGTCTAAGTATTGTTGAAATGAATGAATGATGACAATGATGCAAACAATTAAAATAATGTTAAAAATCAAGTACATTGAAATTTAAGTAAATACAAATACTGTCCATAAATAATGACTGTATATTAATTGTTATTTCAATTGAATTGTATTTATATTTTGTCATGATCTTGTACATCCCGTTATATATATGAATAATAAAAAACCATATAAACATGCATTTAGTTGTTGCTCGGAGTGTCAATAGATGGGAAAACCAGATTGATGTTGATAATTTTAATTCAAACATTATGAAATTTCAAATTTTAATACTAAATGTTCTAAGTTTTCACTTCTATCGGCAGTTTCTATAACTGCCATTCCCCCCCCCCCTCCTGAAATCAGGAGTGAGATTGCTTGTTTAAATTCTCATGACTTCCTGAAAGTTTGTCATCTTGTCATCTATTTTTACTCTTGTTCACAAATATAAAGAACACAAATATGAAGAACAATTCCTCAGCAAATTTCTTCACACATGGAAATTTTTCAACTGACAAAGATCGATAAAAGTCATTGTCATAGTACAAAACATTTCCTACAGCTTAAATTTATTGACTGCAAGTCAATAAGTTCAAGTTGTAGATCCTCAGGGGCTGTATTAATATATCAGCCAATTGATAACAGATTGAATTTAATTTAGGCTCAATTATCTTGAAATCTTGTGACCTCGCCCTTCAAACTCTATAGATGATCGCTTAGTAGAAACTATTTTAGTTACTTTGTTTTCCTAATAAAGGAGTTCTGTTTTCTTAATAGTGAAAAATAGAAGACGAATCTTGGATCATGCACGGGAAAGAAATCTCGGATCAAAGCAGATTTTCTGACTGTCTAAAAGGCGGACCACTGGTTGCCTAGCCTTGATGTATATTATTTTAATTTAGTGGGAGTTATTCAAAGTGCTATAACTTTGATATCAGTCTATGGATTTATTATAACATATAATTAATTTATGTATTTATAGTGAAATGTTAAAATTGCGTAAAAGCATCGGTAACTCTTCGTTATTTTTATACAAAACGCATCAAATATTCCAAGAACTGTTCTAAACCTTATAACGGAAGTAACACAAAACTATCTCCCTCTTATCTATTTTCACTTTCGAAAAATTTAAACTATATTTATATAATCCACGGCACAAACTGAATTTTTTTCTTTATTGCTTCCAGAAAAAACTAAGGATTTTTTAAAAATAATTATTGGAGATGCTTTGGATTCTCATTAGAAATCTTCCAAATGGATAAAAAAAATGTTTTTCCATCAAAAACTCTTACAAATATTTCCTAGAGCTCATGGAATTCACTCTCCTTGGCCAAATAACATTTTCTGAGTAATTGATCATGGAGCTTTTTTATCAGTTAGATATTTTGACTAAAAACAATAATAAAAAAAATGAAGCCTTCATTGTATTTTAAACTAGGGGTCTTCAACCTTTCACGCTCTAGGGTCAAACTAATAAATTTTCAATGTTCTGCGACAGTCAAAAAATATTGTAATCAGGAAATTTATATAAATAAATTATAATTAAAAAAAACACACTTTTTTGTGAATCGAACTCAAAAGTAAAAAAATAATTCTTAATATAAGAATAAAATGATTAATGAGAAAATTAATGTAATTGGTTTAAAAGCGTGGGGTGCTCTATATTAATTGTTATAATTTCTTACTAGTTTCATTCCGAAATGCTGAGTTAATGTAAAAATGTAATACAAGTCACCCTACGCTTTAACCACAATGACACATTAATTTTCTCGTTAATCATTGTATTCTTATATTAAGAATTTTTTTTCTACTTTTTAGTTCGATTCACTATAAAGGCGTGTTTTTCAGGGTTTTTTTTAAACTATAATTTTTCATTTTTTTCGTTCGATCTACAATAAAAGCGTGTTTTCCTTTCTTTTAGTTTTCAAACTATCATTTACTGATTGTTGAATTTATTCTTGAGTTTGATATTTGGAGCCCCCCCCCGGGGGGGATTACGTAGCTGCTAGAATTAATCTTGCTCTTCAATGAATATTAATGAACGTGTCTGAAGTGTATTTATTCTCTCCATTTACGGGTCCCCGGATCAGTTCCGTATCGTTATATTTCAAAGATTCCGTCTCTATAGAAACAGGTCAAACTAATAAGTGTGTTATGAAGAAATATTAAGTGTCAGTCGCGTAATGTCACCTTTTAAACGTATTGCTATAATGTTAATTCGTATCATCACTTCTAAACGCGTATTGCTTTAAAAATAAAAAATATTTAGCAATTGGAACAAATTTTTTTTCCACATGCACGAGTCTTTTTTTTGTTGTTTATTTCCATTTTCAGAAAAACTAGACAATTGTTTATATCAGGTAAGAAGTTGCTGATGCGCCCACCCTTCCCTTTCTCACATAAAGAACACTTTTTTTTGTTTCTTTTATTTGTATTTACCACAAGTGTTCGCTTTTAAGGTTGCACCTTAATATTTGAGTCGCCAAATATGAAAATGGTATACGCAAAAAGTTGTCAAATCTGGAAGTGGTATATGGAATTAATCGCCATATCTGGAAATCGTTATTCTTGATGATCCTGATCTGGACAATGAAACAAAATTATGAAATTATTGTATTGTCATCGGTCCTTGACAGGTGTGCAAAAAATTTCGAATTAATTTGACCTTTTAAAAAAATAAAATCGTTTTCAAAGATTCCGTTACATACAAGCGAAACTTGTAGAGGAGTGTTAAAAACGAAGGGGGTTCCGTTTACAAGACTACAGCTAATGTCGAATTAAAATACTTAGCAAACCTGTTCAAGATTAGTCTTGCGTTTATTTTTTCGAAAATTTGAGATTTTATGCTTTTATTCGGATTTTTATATTTAAAACTATTTATAATACAGAGAAATTTTTGAAAAATTCGTCATTATAAAATAATTTTATTTCAAATGGATATCAAACACATCAGTGAAATGTTTTAAATATCAAGAACAAAAGAAATGGCGTTTTTTGCGCCAAAAAAAAGCCTTTTTTTGTTAAAAAATTGCCTCAAATTCAAGTGAGGGGCCATTAAATTGCCTCAAATTCAGCGGACCATTTGGAGCCCGTGAACCACGGATTGAAGAAAAGCCCTGTTTTACACCATACACTACTTTTCTTTTTTTAATTTCCATGTTATCGTTAGGTAATTTATTTCTATATAACACAAGGATATTTTTAAAAATAATTATATTTAACAAGTTAACATGGTTCATTTTTCTATACTGCTAATACAGAAAAACGAAATGTACGTGAGACCAATGTTACAACTTAGAAATGAAGAGAAGTTAAACTTAGTTCTCGAACAGAACATGGGAAGTTCTTTAAAATTTGAAGATAAAAATTTATGACGTTAATTGCTGTATTTATTTTTAGTTTTCGTATATGACCGTATTTGATAGCATTGAAAAGAAGGAAAATGTTAATGGTTTTTCTACCTAACATATCATTAGCTGTTGAGTTATATCACTGATATATCTTGGAGTGTATTGAAAGTATGCATAATAAGTAAAAGAAAGAAAACATTTAGTGTTTTTAATGACCTTGTAATTCACACTATTATGTAATTTATTGCTTATCTTTCCTGACATTGACGAACCAGTTCTTAGAAGGTTTCTACGTCTTTCACAGAACGAAAAAGTGTAATTGATTTTCACAAATTAATAGTTTTCAAATCGATTCATTTATTCAAATTTTATATCTACAATCAGACATCTGACAAATTAATCGTGACGATTATCCTTCAATGTATAATTTTTAAATATTTCAAAATTGTGTTTAAATATTCGATAAGTTTCTTGATTTTCCCTTTAATAACTTGCGTGTTAAACTGTAAAAAAATATTTTATTACAATTTTTAAATTCTTAAATTACCTAAATCTTTCGAATTTTAAAAAAAAATAAACTGAGAATTTTCAATTAAAATATTAACTACATTCGTAACCGTGAATTTGAAAAAGCGAAAAATGAATAATGCTTTTTAATATTTAATGTCAGTTGAATTAGAATATACATCTAACTCTTTTTGTACACTGTAGATACGTTCCTTAGAAAACAGTGCAAAAAAAAACATATAAAAAACATACAGGCGACATATGGCAAATTTGGGGATATCTTCCACAACTTTAAAAAATCGTGTAAGATGATAAAAAAACGTAAATATTTTTGCATAAAACCATGCAAAAAAGTAATGAAATCCATTTTACGCATTTATAAAGGAAAAGTAATTCATTTTTATTACCAAAAAAAATTAGTGGACAGTGAAAATTCAGTCTATAAGATACCTACATCAAAAAAAAAAATCCAAACTGAAATTAGGAATAAAACTACAAATTACCTCTTATCGCTACTGGATAACAAACGTGCACGTTTATTGCGAACTTGATCAAAAATGCTATCACATCAGTATACTAGTCAGATATGTGTGAAGTACTACTGTCTTTTTGTGATTCAAATGTGTAGAATTTCGTTCGTTATGAACGCCCCAGTTTTTTTTTTTTTGGTTAGGCTGGTTTTTTATTTGTTCCTTTCTGTAGTTTTTGATATCCTGCTACACAACTTATGATTACGTAGAAATTATAATGCATGCACTATATCGGGATCGTGAATTAGAAAATGTTCCATACTTGTTGCAAATTTTAAGCCCACGCTGATTAAATCAGCTGTTAATAGCTGAACTTCACATTCGACTTCGTCATTGCTGACTTTAATATAAAAACTGTCATGATCGATTCGTCCTCATCCAATGGGCATGAATCCCCAAATTTTTTCGAGATTCGTGATAAAGCAAAAAATTTATGTGGAAAAAAAAAATTCGTTAAATACATGTACCGTGTTATTTCAAAATCGTGTTAAAAAAGAGTTGGGTGTATATGTAAAATTGTTTTAAGAATATTACTACTAGAAAAAATTATTTAAATGCAATTTTCTTTCGGAAGGAAAAAGAAGAAAGAATTGTATCTTTTCAGAAAATTTTCCTTTTTTGAAAAATACACATCTATAATAATATTTTGTCTATATATATTGTCTCTTCTATGCATCTATAATATTTTGCCTATACATAGCTAGGACTTCTAGACCGGGGTTGAACTGAAATTTTGGAATAATTCACATTTTTAGAGTTATGATCAATTAAAATAATTGCGGGGAAGGGATTTGTTAAAATTTCTTTAGATTTTTTTAAAAAAATGGTTGAATTATTTATATTTAATAAATTATAAATCCATTTCAAAATTGTATATTTCAAAAATTTTAGTTCAATTCCATTGAAGAAGCTCTAGCTATATATAGGCAAACTATTATCATTGTAGAAACAATTTTTCATAAAAGGAGAATATTTTGAAAATATATCACTCATTCTTCATTTTTTACCAAATAAATTGCAATTAAATAACTTTTCTTGCTATAATCTTAAGACTTTCATATTT